>CM039468.1:32475692-32504896 GCA_022433065.1 Begonia loranthoides | reverse complement strand
GTGGCAGAGAGTGTCTCTTGGTGGTGACTTATAAGAAACAGGGAGGAAAGAGAGACAAAACAATTTTGAGTGAAGGGAAGCTGGAGAACAAAGCTCTTGGGTGAGCTTCTGCGCAAGGAGAACTGCACTCTAAAAGGCAGAGCTGCTGCTTGCCTCGGGTGCTCTCTGGTGAGCAGTTTCCTTCACCCTATAATGGAGTTTATAGATTAGTGTTATGCAGTTAAGATGAAAGATAAAATTGTGCTATTGTTGTCTTGATTTATTCTCTCGATGGTGAGAAGTTTATGTGGGATGACTATTTTGTTTGGAAAATATAATTGGATGCCCTCTGTTGTTTTTCCATTTTCCACTATGTTTATGGCCAATAATGGATAAATACACTCTGTTGTTAAGGATTAATCTCTGTTGTTCAGCCTTTGTGTTCTGTTTCAAATGATAGTCCCACATTGATTTAGATATTGTCTTGTTAAGGATTTCTGGATGAGTTTATTGACTCTGTTGGGTTTCTATTTTTGACTATGTAAATGGATTCTGCCTCTTATTGTTCTGTTGCTTGTTGTTTTGGATCATGTGTTCGATTAGTTTTTCTTTGGTTAAATTCTACAAGATTAAAAAATAGGCCATTGGACAATGATTGAATATATTACCCTCTACTGTCTGCTTTTGGTTCTGTGAGGAATGTTGTTGGATTGCTGTCTTGTGACAGATGGGGAATGGTTAAACTCTGCTAGTGGTAGTGTTTAAATCCTTGTTATTGTGCTACTTCTAGAAATTGTGAAATTTTATGCTTGGATGCATTGTTATGTGTAGGAAGAATATGTTAGTTAAGCTAGAGTTGGATTCTGTGTTGCTCTTCTATTTGAAAAAGTTATATTATGTTTCTGATATAAGTAGGGAAGAAAGATGCGTAATGTGATTCTCTAATATGTTGCTGGTTATTGTCGTGTGATAAGTTATTTCTAAACACTATTAAACAGAAATAAGATGTTAAGTTGGATTATATTAAAGAAGTCGTTGTTGACCTCTATTGGTTTTGTTGTTGGTGAGCTGTTGTGACTTGGAATGGAGGTGGAGTTCTCTGATGTTGGACTGCTGGCCAAGGGTGGAGAGCTGTGGCCCAGAGCTTCCTTGCTTGCTGGGTTAAAAAGGGAAAAAGGATAACTAATAAGCGCCAACCGCGATAAAGATTTGAGTTAAGGAACTTGGGTGTGTTTTGGCCATTTGGAGGCCCTACACCACAAGTAGAGTGTGTGCGTTTTGGTATTCGCTCTTGAAATGCTTACTGTTAGATAGTTCCTTGGATGATTTCCTACGATAGTTCTTGCTGATTCTTGTAGTTCTTCTTGCTGCTATTAGTGATTATTCTCTGTTATGTTTTCCTCATTGATTTTTCATTGTGAATCATTATAAGCTCTGTGATATTTTCCTTTCATTGTTTAGCTATGTTTTACTGCCTATTATGAGATAAAAATGCCTAAGTAAATGAAGAAAGGATGGTATGAAAGTGGAACAAGTAAAGGATACGTTATTATGCAAAGTATGAAATTGAGCTAAAAGAGTTATCGAATACTTATTTGCTGTGTAGCTATGGTGTTGATTCCTTATGCATGTAGATAACTTACTGTCATTGTTTGTTCTTGTCATTAGAGATTGATATCTTTGTGAAATTAGTGCAAGCGTAAATAAAGTATGGAATTCATGTAATAAATCAATTAGCATGTCCAATACCTGAACACATATAATTATCATATTAATTAGCAATATCGACACTTGAGCATGTAAATTAGCTAAGATGTAAATTGGCTAAGCATGTAATAGGCTAATAAATGGTGATCTTCCTAAATTAATTGAACATGTTCACCCAAATTACTAAGCATGTAAATGAACTAGCATGTTACCTTAGTTAGGTTGTGATTCGAGCATGTTAATGAACTATTGCAATAGTAATCTAACTTAAGCATGTAAATTATTAACTAAGTAAAGTAGAAAAATCACCTAGACTGATGTGATCCAAAACTCAAAGAGTGCCAATTTTGCAATCGGCTAAAACTGTCTACAATAATCTGTCCTCCAAATTTCAAACCAGTAGAACTTCAGATGCAAATGAGATCAAGAGCTGAAATTTACAGGAGCTTCTACTGACATTTCAAAGTTAAACATATCCCAAAAATCAAGTTAAGATTCGATCAAATCACAGAGATACGATTTAAACAACTCTGACCCTCGGATTAGGGTTCTGGAAACAGAATCTTGCGACCTTCAAATAATTAGCGAGATCTCCACGAGCATACGTCCTTTTTGCACCAAATTTGGAGGAGGAGACCTTAACAATATCAGAATAAACACTACCAATTTTGAGCGCAATCTAACGAACGAAAATAGACCAAATCTTAGCCACAATCTCAAGCCGAAATCTGGTTAGTGCAAAACAGATTCTCAGATTGAATATGTTCCTTCCAAAACACAACTTTCCAATAATAAACTTCAAGCAAATCAGTCCCAAATTCAGAGTATCGAAAGTTAACAGTAAGAACTCAATATCACAAGATTCCTTTTTGAATTCGCAATAATAAAGAAAAGAAAAACTTCAAGGAGTTCGCACACCTCCAATGGGAGAGGGGGCGACTTGCTCAGCCTTACCAAATCGAAAGGCACTCTCCGAGGGGATGTTGCTTCTTCTACTTCCACACCACAAAGCCACCACAAAGAAGAGATGGATTGGAGGAGGTAGCAAGATCAACTTGTCCAAGAAACAACAAGAATGGAATGAGTTGATGGATAGAATGAATGGCCGAGTAGGAGGGAGGCTTCCACGGGTCTTCACCAAGAACCAGCTAGGGTTTTCTTTTTAATTCTTCAAAAAATTCCTTCTTGCTTGCCTTAGAGGGGACTAAATACCCTCTAGGGGCTTTACAACAAAAAGGACAAAATTGCCCTAAAATGAAATGACAAAAGTGACCCCAAATAATAAATCACAAAACAGGTCTGAGGTTTTTTTTTGGCTCTGTAAATGTAAAGTTTGACATACCAAAAAAACCCAAAATATAACTCCCAATACCTCTTTAGAAAGCTATAGACGTTGGATACAAACCGTGTGAAGAATGTATTTTCATTTGACATCATTTGGGGCTATAAAAATGTCAAATACTCCACCGTGGTCGGATTATAGGCAGACTTGTAACGTCTACCCTTTCTTCCATAATTTTGCTTCCAAGTAAGTGCAAGCTTAGGAGCCTCTTTATCCTCATGCTTTGGCTCATCTTCAAGGTTTTTTAGCTTATTCTAACCTACAAAATAATAACTTATTAGATAAAAGGAGCATCATGACTCGGCTCAGACAGTAGGGTCTTGGGACACATCATCCTCCCGAGGTGATTGAGGATTTGACCTCAAATCTATGGCTTAACCCACTTTTTCTTTTTTTACCTCTTCAAGTACCCTAACAACCATGCTTGGAAGCTTTGGAAGCTTTGGGAGCTTAAGCATGAATCCAATTCCATTTTGTACAATGTTTTTGTCTCCATCAACCCCAATGAAACACCATGAAACACATAATTGCAAAAGGCAGAAATTAGGAATTGGCAGCAGTTGGTGTAATTTCGACAGCAATAAAAATGGGATAATTGTTGGCATTTAGTCTTGGTTTTTGGATAGTCTATCACCATACAAGTTTAAAATAAAACCTCAAAATTTCAAGGCCAAACTCCAAGGCAATAAAAAGTTATGATAGAAACACTGAAACCTGTTCGGGTTGGCAAGGCAGTTTTCTCGCAATGACAGTTTTTAGAGTGAACTTGTAATAGCCATATCTTAGGCAATTCAACGAATATTTCCACGAAATTTGGACAGCACATAAATTTAGGAGCGAGGAAACGCTCTGCCAAAATTCAGAATAAAACTCGTACCGACACAAAAGTTACGCTGAAAGAATCCCCACTGCCCAAATGGTGCAAGAAAAATTACAGTTTCGGATACTATCTTGAAAATGATGCACAATCATCAATCCACAACCAATTAAGCTCAAATTCCACAAACGCTGCTTCAATCTAATAAAGAACAAAAATCCCAAATTCCTAGAGCAGAATTAGCAATAAAATTTAAAGGAAATTGCAGCAACGTACCAGCGGTTTCATTTTTCCACAATCCAAGAATAAATTTATGTGTGTGCTCCCCAGTACAACTTTTTTTCATAGGTTCAACAACTTATCGTCCACTCGGATCAAATGGAAAATTTTTGTTCCCACCATGAGGTACGTCATTAATATAGGATCTTGCACACCGTCTTGACAAAGATGGAAGAACAATGGAGAGCTTGCACAAGACGACATTCGAATCTTGTAGTGGTAGCAATGTTGAATCAAAATAATATTCAATTTTCGAATTTATTTCCTCAACTCCAATATCAAAGCCTTCTTTCCAAAATTCAAAATCAGCACCAATAGTAAAGGAATCTCCCATCCAACCCCTCTTAAAGAACCAAGTAACCAAATTATTTTGTGGTGCATACCTCAAGCACATAGTTTGAGCTAGCTTGCTTGTTTCACAGCTATCATAGACTAGCAAATAAAGACTCGAAGGTGTTAATGCACCTAAGCCCCAATCTTCATCCATATGCATGTAAACATGGTTGATAGAAATCCTTTCATTTGTGAACGAAGAAAATACTTTGCCCATGCCCCAACAAAAATCATAACAAGTTTGCTTCCCTTGAATTTTCTCTTCTCGGCATTCTATAGTGAGAGGGCTTTCTATTGTAAAAAACATTTCTTCTCCACCAAGAGTTAACTTTTTTAAATGACTTTCTCCTTCAACTGTTGCTGTAAACAATTCATCTTCATACTCCACGATGCTTGCTTCTTCCATTTTACATAAAACATTGCGGTTAGGCAAAGTGGAAGACTTTTTATCTTCCATGACTATTTCCTCCATGGCCATGAGTATTTCCCTTTGAGGAGGAGCTTCTTCCTCATCCATCTTTAACTTTGGTAGCTCCTCATCAATATAACTTTCTTCAAGACAAGATGAAACATAAAAGGACTTGTTAGAAACACATGGAATAAGTAACTCTTGGAAACCAGTATTCACTTCATCTAGCTCAGTTTCATTTCTAAGAAATTCTTCCCATGGGCTTGGTGTTTGAAGAATCTTACAATGATGATCTTGCAACTCTATCTCATGTTCCTTCTCGACCCCATCAGTTGTGGCAAAAAATTTATCTCCATTTTCTACATGATCATCTTCAACAATTTGATCTTTCAAAAAAACTTCTTCAGCTGCTTGAGTCTCCATTACAAATAGTGGCCCTTCAGGAGCATAAATAGTCTATACATCGAAGTTTTTTTCTTCATTAGTGGCTACCAAGAAGTCAACTTGGCTTCTCTCATCAATCAAGCATTCCTTTATAATAAAATCTTTTGCTTTGGGCAATTTGAAGCATTGTGCCCAATTTCAAGGCACTCGGAGCAACGGATGTCTTTAGCCCTTAGTCGGCATGTATCAAATCTTTTTCTAAAAAACTTTTTCATCATCTTCCAAGTAATAAGTTCATCTTCCCCATCAATTAGCCACTAAGCTTTCAAATTATTCCACCAAGTTTTTTCATGACCCATCAATTTCGAGGAGGCTAGTCTCACTTTCCCTTTATCCAAAAATTTGTGACAATCAAATATGCTTTCAACTTCTTCCAACCAATCCACACATTCCATGCCATTTTTGAATCCTATAAATGGAGGGATAAGTAATTTTATAGGCTTTATATCATCCTTGCCATGAGATCTTCTTCTCAAATTCTGCAGCTCTTCCATATCGATTTCTCTAAGTCTTCATCAAACAAGCTTGTGCCTCGACCCCTAGACTCATTTGAAGTACTAATCCCCCTCCTTGGCCTCGGAGTTCTTGGCTCTCTTACATGCTCATTAAGGGGGGCATCTATTCTTCGCTGGAGTTTACTAATTAACTCCATCATGTCATCAAGCCACCTATGAAGACTACTCTCGAGTTGCTCTTGATCATTTTTGGGTGGAATATTCGGATTATTCCTCATTTCCTTGTTAATATGGTAAGGAGCTCCACTCCTTGTACTCATCTTGCACTTACCAAGAAAAATAAAAACAACAAAAGCGTGAACGGGCTTTGATACCAAATGATGTGATCCAAAACTCAAAGAGTGCCAATTTTGCAATCGGCTAAAACTGTCCACAATAATCTGTCCTCCAAATTTCAAACCAATAGAACTTCGGATGCAAATGAGATCAAGGGCTGAAATTTGTAGGAGCTTTTACTAACATTTCAAAGTTAAACATATCCAAAAATCAAGTTGAAATTCAATCAGATCACAGAGATACGATTTAAACAACTCTGACCCACGGATTAGGGTACTGGAAACAGAATCTTGCGACCTGGAAATAATTAGCGAGATCTCCACGAGCATACGTCCTTTTTGGACCCAATTTGGAGAAGGAAACTTTAACAATATCATAATAAACACTACCAATTTTCAGCGCAAGCTAACGAATGAAAATAGACCAAATCTTAGCCACAATCTCAAGTCGAAATCTGGTTAGCGCAAAATAGATTCTCAGATTGAATATATTCCTTCCAAAATACAACTTTCCAATAATAAACTTCAACCAAATCAGTCCCAAATTCAGAGTATCGAAAGTTAACAGTAAGAACTCAATATCACAAGATTCCCTTTTGCATTCGCAATAAGAAAGAAAAAGAAAAACTCCAAGGAGTATGCACACCTCCAATGGGAGAGGGGGCGACTTGCTCGGCCTTACCAAATCGAAAGGCACTCTCTGAGGGAATGTTACTTCTTCTACTTCAACACCACAAAGCCACCACAAAGAAGAGATGGATTGGAGGAGGTAGAATGAATGGCCGAGTGGGAGGGAGGCTTCCATGGGTCTTCACCAAGAACTAGCTAGGGTTTTCTTTTTAATTCTTCAAAAAATTCCTTCTTGCTTGCCTTAGAGGGGACTAAATACCCTCTAGGGGCTTTACAACAAAAAGGAAAAAATTGCCCTAAAATGAAATGACAAAAGTGACCCCAAATAATAAATCACAAAATAGGTCCGAGGTTGGTTTTTTTGGCTCTGTAAATCTAACATTTGACATATCAAACAAACCTCAAATATAACTCCCAATACCTCTTTGGAAAGCTATAGACGTCAGGTACAAACCGTATGAAGAATTCTATTTCATTTGACATCATGTGAGGCTATAAAAATATCAAATACTCCACCATGGTCAGATTGTAGGCAAACTTGTAACGTCTACCCTTTCTTCCATAATTTTGCTTCCAAGTAAGTGCAAGCTTAGGAGCCTCTTTATCCTCATGCTTTGGCTCATCTTCAAGGTTCTTTAGCTTATTCCAACCTACAAAATAATAACTTATTAGATAAAAGGAGCATCATGGCTAGGCTTAGACGGTAGGGTCTTGGGACACATCATAGACTAATAATAGTAGGAAGTATGTAAATGAACTAGGGAATTTACTAGATGAATTAGCTTGTTAATTTATGGCATGGTGCTTGTAATTGCTTTCGTTATTGTCTTCTTGGGTTGGAATTGTCCTCGTAGCATGTTATTTCTTGTTAAAAGCAAGTTAAGTAAAAGCATGTTAAATGACTTGGGTAACCGAATAGAATAATCACCTAGACTGATAATGGTAGGGGGGGCATGTAAATGGATTAGAAAGTTAATTAGATTATTAACATGTCTTATACTATGCTCAATATTATAAATGATCTCAATTGTGCATTGTTCAATTGTCGGATTTGTCTTCATTATTATGTGTTACCAATTCCTGCTGTTACGTTCCTTATTAAATGCGCTTTTAATTCGTACGTGCCTTTAATTTCAGTTACTTTCGTTTATGTAGACTTTAATTCCTATGAATGTTATATCGTGAAGTATCATGCTAGGTTGAGAATGTATGGTCATGCAGCACGTTAATAGAAACCAAGTAGGAGGTACCCCCTCGGGGTGGTACCCACATGCATGAGTGAGAAAAAATGCTAAGAAAATAATGTTTAGGATGAGCGGGATACACCCATCACCGAAGAAACCCTCTAGTAGGATATGCCAGAAGGGAAGAAACCCTAAAGGCGGGATACGTCGGAAGGGGAGGACCCTTGAAGGCGAGATACGCTAGAAATGGGACGAATGCTTGGGGGGGATATGCCCATCACCGAAGAAACCCTCTGGCGAGATACGCTGGAATGGAAGAAACTCTAAAGGTGGGATACGCTATAAGGGGAGGAACCTTGAAGGCGGGATACGCCAGAAAGAGGACGAAAAAGGGAGTTGGAGGGCGGATTTCATCCCCAGATTGACGTACAAGTAAAGAACGAACGTAATAAAAAGAATTGGTTTGGGTGACCCTCATTCCAAGAAGAACTAAAGAGAGATATGCATAATTGTTTTTCCCCCATTTCCTTACTAGGTGTATGCTCACGTCCTTACTTGTGGTGTAGGTACAACGATAAACAGATAATAAGCAGATGACAAACATGTAATGAAACAGGGATGGATGATTTCGCATGCACGAGACTCGGGGCTGGCCAGGTAAAGAGAAAGATGAGTAAACGAGTGTAATTAAATAATGTTTAATTGTCAGATTCATTTCTTAAACTTAGTGTTTCAATTATTTAGTATTTCTTTCTAAACAATTTATCTACGCTCCCGCCATGATTTACAAAAGTTTGTTTCTTTACGCTTCCGCAAGATCTTAAACAGATGGTTTTATTTTATTCCTTACGCTTCTGCACTTTATCAAGTAGTTTTCATGTCGAGTTTAAAGATAGAGTCGATAGCGATCCGGTTAGATGCACTACGTTTTGTTTTAAAAAGAAAATTTTAAATTTTTATGCATTTTAAAGGATTTACAAAAAATATGGGTCGTTACAACATATGTCTTCTATATATATATTGTCACCATAATCTAAGGTCTTAATTGAAATTGTAATATTCTCTTTATCACTTCATCTTCTTCAAACCAATAAGTACCAAAATCATATATATATATTTTATTTATTTATTTATATATTGTAACCATAATCTAAGGTCTTAATTGAAATTGTAATATCCTCTTTACCACTTCATCTTCTTCAAACCAATAAGTACCAAAACCATATATATATATATATGAAAATTTATATGATCTACCTCCACATTTCTATACCCAATTATATCCAAATGCATTTTTCAATAAATGATAATAATCTTATTATTCTCAAGCTTTCAGTCCTTACAATATCTATCCAAATTTGTCCAATTATATTTTTTCTTATTAATTCCACTAACTATAACTCTCATTTTTATTGTCCTATCTAACTCCAAAAACCATCATACAATCCTTCATAACCTTAATTATTTCTAAAACTAAATATGGGTGTAATTCGGGCATCATAATTCACTTATTCCGAATACGTTTCTTTTGACCAATATTTTCAAATAGTCTAACTTAGCTCTTATCATCCAAAATTATCACATAAACCTTGTGCTTAACCCAATAAAAATTTGGGATATTACATCTGTTCTACATAAAGGGGCATCTGTTGCCTTCATTATTTAGATGTCCGTTACCCCAAAAGAGATGTTCGTTACCTTCTTTGCCATGACGGACGCCTGATCCTCAATGAGGGACGTCCATTTCCTTCACATTTTTTACGTCAATCATCCTCCGTCAACTTCTTCACTATAAGGGACGTCCATTCCTCGATGAGGGACGCCTGTTGTCTTCCAAACAGCTTCCCTCAACGACGTCATTCCACTTATCCATGCAACGTCCGTCCTTTCTTCACTATCATGGACGTTTGTGCCCTTATAAGGGACGTCCATCCTTTCTTCACTATGACGAATGTCTGTTCCCTTATAAGGGATGTCTGTAAGGACCCGAATTTTTGTAATTCCTTGAAAATGAGAAATTTAAAATTTTCATAAGACTCCTTTATAAAACGAAATCAGAGCACGACGTTAAACCGAATCGCTACTTACCCTTCTTTAAACTCGTTGTGAAAACCAATTGGTAAAGTGTTGAAACGTTATAAAAATCATTTATTTTAAAACATTGCGGAAGCGTAAATAATTTAATGAAAAAACTTAATAAAAGGAACAAAACAATTAAATATAATTTTAATTACAATTGTTTTCTCTTTTCATTTAAGCGTGGCCAGCCACGAGTTTCGCACGTGCAAATCATTCATCCCTGCTTTATTGTCTGATTATTGTCTTTCACATTTACTCCTAAGTCTATGGATTTCTTACACGTACCAGTACCTACGCCTACACCACAAGTAATACGTGAGTCTAATAGCTTAGTAAGGAAAAGGGTTAAATGCAACGTGAAATGCCACTCTTTAGTCCATGTTGGAATGGGGGCCACCCAAACCAATCCTCCCATTAAAGCATTCATTCGTTCAATTACTTTACTTTTGTTCGTTCATTCATTACTCGTACATCGAGCTGGAGATTAGAGGGGTCTTAGGGGATGAAATAGTGGATTAGTCCTAACATTTTACTTGCAACTAAGTCTCTGTTCCCAACAAGGTAGGGGGCTTTGCCTAGTTGCAGAGTTGAGCGGCCCCCTCGTCCTTCGAGTCCTTTTGATACGCTCAAAATACCTCATAAAGGATTTCCCTTAAGCTTCTCCCTAGATTCCATGACTTGAATTGGGCACATGCAACCTTCTTTTGAACTTTCTCTTGCTTTTCAACCTCAGCATTCTCAATATGCTCTTCATCACTTGAATTCACATTTACAAACATGGTTGCATAGTAGTCCAAGCATTTTGCACTTAAAATCTCTAGGAACCGCCAGCGACTTGTCCCTTAGTTCTTCTAATTTCCCAATTTGTTCCACAAATGAAATCTGTCAGTCCAATACTTTTCTTAGTCTACTGATCCTATCATCCCTAAAGTTCTCGTTCTATCCTATCTGCTTCACCATTCCACTCTTATTTGACCAATATAGTTTACCAAACTTCCTTTATTGGCAAAACGAAACTTAAATCCAATCCAAAATAGGTTCTCTTATTATTTTAAACTTCTCATCACTTAACCAAACACTAGGGTATTATCCTTAGACTACAACCCACAACGACAAACAGTGAGTATCTTAACCAACTCAAAATTCATCATCAATATTATTCCTAGCCATTCTTACAGACGAACTAGATTTTTCAAATTTCCAGTCCATGACAGAAATCTAACTATGCAGGGAGCAACAATCAATCAGTTCCTTATTTTAGCCTAAATAGGCTTTTCATCCTTATTTAAGGTAGATTCCTACCTTAATAGCAGGTTGTGATCACTGTATCAAATACCCAACTATTCACCCCTGAAGGTCCAAAATATCCTCTCAACAATTTCTTAATAATCTCGACCGAGTGGATAAGTACTTGACTAACTAATTATCGTCCTTATACTTCAGCTTAGTCACTAGCTCTCAAATGCTCATCCTTTCCATAACAATTCTACTCTCTATCTAACTCTTCACAATGTAGACATCCTTGCCAAATTGTTTACTTAGTTTAGTTCATGCAAAATTTACTTTCCACTTATTCCCCTTTCCAATTAACAATTTTGGATAGAGTCTCCCCTATTTCTTTACTCCCCCAAAGCTACATTCATATGTCCTGGAAGCAAACCCAAGCAGTTCCAGAAAAATCCATTATCCATTAATTATAATTCCCAATGAAATCATTCAACCATCCATTTCAGGTTAGTTCTAAAGGCATACTTTAAACATACCCTAACACACTTTCAAGTCTATCATTCCAAAAAACTAGCTTAGTCACACGTTCCCCAACACTTCAAAATACAGCACACAAGATACCTACTCACAGTTAAGCTTATGAGTCCCACCATCGTTCCCTATAGGGAGAAGGCTTTCTCCAATTCTTCTTCCCTCACATCGGACAAAAGGGGACATCCCTTGGCCGCATGTCTAGGTTTTTTACACTTGAAACATTGTCTTGTTCCTGCCAAGCACTTCTCAGCATGACTTTTGCTACACCGTGTACGCAGTTCCTTTTGTTGTGTCACCCCAGTTGGTTTCTTAGCAGCATTTTCTTTTCGAAGGTACTTCTGCTTTCTCTGTTGATTTGCGTCCCCCAAGGATGTCTTAGTCTCCATTTTTGCTGTCGGCTCACCTTCTTCTTTCGGTAATGACTGTATGTCTTTCACAAACTTCTCATTGAATTTTCTAAATCCTCCCACCAGTTTTTCAATAAATTGGAACTGGTTTCAATAAATTGGAACTGGCACTTCATATGGTCCATCAATTGACTGACGACATCATCTCCTATCTTCACCCTCTTCTCCATATTATCCCTTTAAAATTCATTCCAATAACCAAAGCAATTATGTGTTAGTTAAAATGCTACAAAACATACTTACAGTTAATGAAGCATTTTCACGTCGAATCTTATGTTGGTGAGCAGTATACATAATCAATTTTAAAACTTGGGCTCTGATACCAACTGTAATGACCTGGTTTTTATTTACTTTAAAATTTTGAGTAAAATTGAAAACTTTTCTTTTTATAAACGTCAGAGTATTTTTCCTTTATAAAACCCGATCATTAAAACTCCTTACTTAAAACAAATAAATCGCAATGGAAGTAATAAAAATCTTTTCGTTTATAACTAACTATCTTGCATTATTAAAACGATAATTATCTTTAAAAGAACACAGTGGAAGACTTACTAACAAAACCTTATATTGTAAAACCTTTTACAGTTCTTTTCCATTTAACTTCTTTCAGCTCTACTATCCACAAGACTCGTTGTAACAACTCGATTTTTCGTAAATCCTTTAAAATGCATGAAAATTTGAAATTTTTATGAAACCATTGAAATCACTTTCAAAACAAATCAGAGCGCAACATAAATCGGACTGCTACTAACCTTTCATTAAAATCGTTATGAAATCATTGCGGAAGCGTTATAAAACCTTTTTTTTCTAAAACATAGTTGATTTATCAAAACTTTGCGGAAGCATGAATAAATCATTTAGTGAAGAAATACTAAACAAATAAATACCGCATTTGAGAAAGGAAAACTAAATGATTAATTACAATTCATTTACAACCTTTTCTTTTCCATTCTCTTTAGCCTGGTCAGCCTCAATTTCGCACGTGCAAATCTTTCACTTTGCTTTAGATTATCTTTTTGTTATTTGTTCATCTTTCGTACCTACACCACAAGTAATATGTGAGCCTAATGGCCTAGTAAGGAAAAGGGTTTAATGCATTCATGATATACCTCTCTTTAGTCCTTTTTGGAATGGGGACCACCAAAACCAATCATTTCATTACGTCATTCATTCATTTCATTACTTTCCTTTACTTCATTCGTTCGTTACTCCTACATCAAGTAAGAGATTGGAGGACTTATATGGAATGGTATAGTTGACCGGACCTAACTTTTTACTTACAATCTAAAACTTCCGTACCCGACAAGGGAGGGGCTCCAGCTAGATTGCAGACTAGACCCGACTACTCATCCGCCCCCAACTCCCTATTTCTTTCATTTTCTTAACCTTTTACCTCACATAATGCATGTGTGAGTACCACTCCGGCGGCACTCCCTGTTGGTTTCTATTAACATGATGCATGACCATACATTCTCAACCTAACATTATGCGTGATGCTTTATAACTTACATTAACATAAATTAAAGTGCGCACTGAATTAAAAGTAATTGTAATTGAAACCGTGCATATAATGAATAACAATATTTGAAAGCGCACATCAATACAGGGAATAATTATGATATCGAATTGAAAGCAGCGAATGAACAAGATGAGACGATAAAGTAACATGCGACGAATTACAATTAACTAAACATGCTCATTGAACTAAGCTAGACTAAACATGGAAACATGCTTTAGACAACAAATAACGGAAACATGCTTGTAAATTGGTAATTCTTATTCTAGTTGATTAAGCATGTTTTTATTCTAATTAATTAAACATGTTGTATTTAATAGTCTAGTTATTATCCTGGTTAATTACATGCTCAACTAATTAGTTAACAGGCTCAAGGTTTAGTTACTGATTAAACATGCTTGAATTGATTTACAAGCAAACATGCTCAACTATTTAAACATACTAACTACTAAACATGCTCAAGGATTGATTATTCATTACACAACTACTTAATCATGCTTGAATTGGTTATTTAACAACTAGTTAGTAAATTAGTAAACTAAATAAGTTCAAGTCTAATCAATTACGCCAATTAAGTAAATTAACATGCTCTTAATCACTCTAGTTAAGTTAATTAGCATGCTCAACTAGTAGTTGAAATTAGAATTCTAATTAACATTTAAACATGCTTAGGAATTTAACATATGCATGGTATTATCAACTCACAGAATAACTTAGCTTAGTTAATAATCGAGCATGGTAGTCTAGTTAATAAGTAAGCATGGCATGACTAAGTTAATTTAACATGCTAATATCATTTTGATTAATTACATGCTCAAGTTTAATTAATTAAATATGTTCTAATTAATCATGCTTATAAGTCCAACTAGTTAAACATACTTAAGCAAGTAAACATGCTAATTGATTATGCTAGTTAGTTGATTCGAACATGCTAGATAATCGATTTAGTCGTTTTACATGCGTAATTGATTAGTTGGTTAACATACTCGAGGATCTATTATTACTTAACCAGCTAGTCAACATGCTCGACTCAATTATTTAAAGACGGGTTGCTTAATTAGTTCATTAAACGTGCTCAGGTCTACTTAGTTAATTAAAGTGCTTATTAACATATTAAAAATAACACTAGACAATAAATATGGAACAAATGAAATAACAGTTTAGTTAATGCATAAAATCCAAGCTAGACATCCAGAAAATAACAAAGAACAGAACAATAAATCATCCAAAGAAAACCAACATTTCTAAGCTCATTCTTAGCTCATTCCTACTCCTCATTATTTACATACTCATCATACTACACTCATCACACTACAACCTTAAGCATCCATTCAAGACAATTTACGTGAAGCATTTGAAGTAAGGAACACAATTGATAGTAAGGAAATCTATTCTACCAGCAAGAGAAATAACGAACAGCAAGGAAATGAACAACAAGGAGATAACAACAATAATTCATCCAAGGAAATAGCGAACAGCCAGAACCCAACAACCAAAGAGACACTACAGAGCATCACAATGAGGCATTTAAATCAGAGAACCATCAAGGAAATATCTATTGCAGAACACTAACATAAAACTCATGCACTCTTACTTGTGGTGTAGGGCCTCCAAATGGCCAAGATACACCCAATAGTGGACACAACAAAGACAACACACTCCAGTCTTCACGGCAGCTCTAGCACGCAGAGGCTCTAAACATCACACTCAGAGCACACCTTCAACCTCACTCACGTAGCACACTCAACTCACTCTAACAGACCCACACTTCACTCAACTCACACACACTTGCAGGCAGAGCTCCCACGCAGGGGAAGAGAGCTCACGCAGGGATGGGCAATGCTAGACTCCCAAAATGACAAAGAAGAAGAGGTTATTACCTAGAGGGGGAGGGAACCACATACACATAGGGGGAAGAGGGGAGGTCGGATGAGCAGGGGTGGTCGGCTCTGCGTGGCCTGGGTCGGGATTTTCTGTCGGGGAGTCGCATTTCTATTGGCTACGAGTCTATTTCTTCTTATTTTAAATAAGTTTTGTCGCAGATCTAGGTTGATTTGGATGAGTGCAGATGTATTGGTATCATCCGCATTCATCCACAAGTGTAAAATCTCTAAGGCAGAATGGTTTTCACGAAAGAGGAATGGTGTCCTCATCCTCGCCTCATCCGTATCGTTCGCAAATGACATTCAAATGCTATTTGGCATCCGCATGAAGCATCTGCACGCGTCTGAATATGTCCATAAATTGGACATATTCAATTCGGACGAGGCTACTCCTCGTCCGCCGTCGTCTGCATAGCATCTGAAGGTATCCAGGTTTAGAACAGATTCGATGCAGACAAAAAAACTCACGTCCACATTGTCTGGGACCTCGTCCGCAAGCGCCCAAGATTGGGACAGAGGCAATTCGGACGAGGCTACTCCTCGTCTGCACTCATTTGGAGTCATCCGCAACTCCATGACACAGTGCATTCAGGACGCAGAATCACGTCCTGAGTTATCCCAACCCTTCATTGTGTGTGCAATGTATTTACGGACGATACAACTTGTCTGCGGCATCGTCCGCAGGCATCCAGAAACACCCAGGACAGCTTTTCCTCATGTTTTTTTTCACTCAACTCCTACCCCACAACACTTTCTCCCATAAATACACGTCAAAGAATGACACGTATAAATACGAATTGTAATATCCACATAACTCCAACACTTTGATTACATCATGTATACGGGGAAAATGTAACGGAAATTCTCCTCGGCTTAATGCTCCGAAACATCATTGGTAATACCCCGATAATTGTCCAACTTAAAAAGTCGGGGTGTTACACTCGTGCGTACAAATCCTTCATCAACTATCCTAGGCTTGTTCTCCTATTTCGCCTACATACTTACATCACAAGAAAAACAATGAGTCTAACGCTCAACAAGAATAAGGATGAAATGCAATGTTCATGTTATGCATGCGTATACTAATGCAATTCAGAAAAGAACCTATCCTTTTCGTTATCCTAAGAAAATGGATACATCCTATGGTCATGTAGTTATCCGTCACCCCTACATGGGAATATATCCTATGGCCTTACAACCATGACCATCATCATTCTCTTTTTTTTTTGGAGATGTTGGGGATTTCTGGAACAAAAGATAGGGATACATCCTATGGTCCATGTGACTAACCATCACTCCAATAGGGAGACACATCCTATGTTGTCACCACCAATGGACCGTCACCTAAACTCTCTAACCCCCACATGTCTATTTACGTTGATTATGTATGCAATGTCAACAAGTTCATAAGCCCTAAATATGATGCATGAATGTTAAGTCATATATCATGCACAACAATCGACAACACTAGGAAATATATTATGAAAACAACTATATAACAGTTCCTACAGAAATTAAAGCAATCCATACATATTCTCTAGCCTTATCAACAGATTGTAAGAAATAATTATGAGGTCTATCACTTACACTGAGCAATTATTGACAAGATAGCATTTATTCCATAGCATAGGTAAACAAAGCAATAATGGTAGTAATTAATTTCGATGCATAATCATAATCTTATATTACAGAATTTAACTTGAAGGAACAACAACAATTTTATTAGCCTCGGTAGAACAATCCATCAAACAGTGATTTATTGTACTATAATTAAGCCTTCATCACTCAACGGAACAACACTTCTTTGTAAGATATTACTTTCACTTCTCATGTTCTTTGTCAACAAAGTCTCACCATTAAAAAAGTATTATTGCTCATTCTTAAATCTAAAATTGTAATCCAAGAGCAGAGTAATACTTTCCAAAACGATAGGGTTCTTGTCCACAGAAATGATAGTACACTTTCTTACTATAACAATCGAAGTATCCCTTAAATAGTCATGAATCTTAAGTAATCCATAGGGTAGTTTCATAATAGACATTTCAACCATGTACGTAAACCAATCTTTCAACCAACAAAAATAATATCAGTTAACAATCCAAATAACAACCCTTAGCCAAATCTGATATGTTTCATGCTATATGCATCATTTCCATCATACAAATCCGACATTTAAGCAATCAGTAGAAAATCAATTCACAACAGGAAATCAGGGCATAAGTCTATACTTTGCAACAAAATCAGAATAAAGGGAATATAGCAATCAAACCCATGATGTAGGGCCTCCCTAGCCAACTACATCCTCATTCTTACCTCAAGTAGATTGTCAGTCCATTGTAATACTTCATGGCTATGGAACTTTCGCCAATATAGCAACACACCCAAGAATTCCAATAATAGGAGCTCACTTCAGTTTCTCCACAGCTCACTGACTAATCTTTCATTCACGGAACCACACAACACTCACCACTCTCATCTGCACTCTCCGGGTAGAGTTCCAAAAGTGACCCATGCCATCAGTTATAGACGAGGGAGAGAGGGAGAGGGAGATGGACGTACGCGGGTGAAGGGGACACTCTTCCATTCCAAAGGAGGGGGTACCAACCGGTCATTGTCACGTGCAAGGTTCGCCACCGATAGGGGAGAGGAGCAGATTTTGTTGGGAGAAAAATGAAGATAGGGGGCGAGATCATGTCTTGTAGAAGCAGGAATTTACGCCCAAAAATGACTTTTCACAAAATAGGCGGTTCTGCCATTCCATCTCTAACGTCCGTCAACCACTTCGCTGTAAGGGACTTCCGTACTACATAAAGGGTGTCTGTTGCCTTTGTTATTTAGACATCTATCATCCAGAAAGAGATGTCTGTCAGCTTCTTTGCCATGACAGACGTCTGTTCCTCAATGAGGGACGTCCGTTGCCTTCACATTTTTGACTTCAATCATCCTTCGTCAACTTCTTCGCTATAAGGGATGTCTATTCCTCGATGAGGGACGCCCGTTGTCTTCCAAGCAGCTTCCCTCAACAACGTCGTTCCACTTATCCACCCAATGTCCGTCCTTTCTTTGCAATGATGGACGTCTGTTCCCTTATAAGGGATGTTTGTCCTTCCATAAAGGTTTTTCCTCCTCGTTTCCAAACGACGTCGTTCACATTAAATCTTGACGCCGTTCCTTGTTAATTCTTCTTCAGATGTCCTTTGTCCATAAAGGACGCCCCATACATCAAAATGACACCACGTCCTTCATACAAACAACACTGCCCATTTCTATCTCATATAACGGACATTCATTTTCTCCCTCAAGGGACGTTCGTCATTACTCAAACGGCGTCGTATCCATCAACACACTCGCCATCCATAAGGGACGTCTGTCTGCTACAAGGGATGTCTAAAATCCTACTTTCTTCACTTTTATTTATTCTTTCACTTCTCCAAAACACAGCGTTTTCTCTCCCTTCCTTTTTCTTTCCAATTTCTCTATTATTTTAACTCAAATTCCTCCTTTACTTATTTAACAACTCCCTTATACTCTCAATTGATTTTCTAATTTTCTTTACTTAATTTTATTACAAAAAAAAATCATAATATTTTATCTTATGGGAAAATCAATCCAAAATCTCCAAAATTTATAAATATATTATTTTTAATTCTGATAAATTTCTGGGATATTACAGCCTTGACATGCATCATATTAATAGAAATCAGTAGGAATGCCACACGTGGGTTCGTATTCATTTGTGTGAGGAAAATGAATAAAGAAAATAAATGTAAGAGGAATTGGAGGTTGGAGAAGTGGTTCGAATCGTAACCGAGTAGACTCAAGATTATGACCTTCCCTTTTCGGGTCACGAGAGTCTGTCTACCACGAGGGGTTAGATGCCGACTAGCGACCACTCTCCCTGCGATGGAATATCCAATGTCCCAGCTCAATATATGAGTTGTTGTATATATATACGTCATATTGCATATCTCATTTCTTACTGGGCATTAGGCTCACAGTTTGCTTGTTGTGTAGGTACACGCACAAGAATAGGTGAGCGAGTAGTTGATTAAGGATGTGCACGGTCGAGTCTTGTGGTTGGCTAGGCTAAAGAAAATAGAAGAGAAAAGTGTTTTGTAACTAACACGTAAGAGTTTGTTTAGTATTACTTAAATGAATTATTTATACTTCCGCTATGTTTTGAGAAAAAGAGTTTTCATAATCATAGTTTTTCCCTGTTTATAACGCTTTAAGTAATGAGTTTAAGAAAAAGATTTTTAACGGTCTGACTTTTAGAAAAAAACTTTGATTACAATTTAAAAGGTTTTCTGCTATTTTATAAAAATAAAAATAAAAAATTTAAATTTAACATAATTTTCAAAATAATGAAAATCTGGTCGTTACAAACGTTATGGATGAATTTTAAAATTCTATACAAGTGGATTAGACAAATCTAGGTTATGTAAGATCAGATGTCGATATAGTCGACGCACTTATGAATCACAAGAAAGAGAGAGACCAGTAAAAGATGCAGTAAATTAGATGGTTTTGAGAATTTTAATGTTCTAAAATGGTTTGCTGCAAAACACATGCAAAAGCTTTTAAAGAATAATCAAGCCTGAAAGAAAGAACATGGGGAAGTGGGCCTCGGGAGGAAACGTGTACAAACTTTAAGAGGAAATCTTGAAGGGAAGCTAGGTTCCCCTTTAATAATTGTTCTTAATTGCAGGAAAAGAGTCTCCCTCGCAACTCTTGAGAGTTTCACATACAAGAAAGCATAGACAACTTGATCCGCCATTCTCAACCCCATCTTGCTTGTTAGAGAGAGAGGGAGAGAGAAATTCTCAACTTCATCCCAATGATCTCTCTCCGAATGGGCATGAGCCGTTTAAGCACGCTAGTCAGATAACCTTGTGGGTCAGCAATAGAGGGACCCACCTGCAGTGATTAAGAATGTCGGGCATTGGTCAGCTGCAACACAGTGCATCAGTGGACCGTCCGATAGATTATGTTCTTGCCGCAGCAACCAATCACAGCCTGCTCATGTACCATCCATCATGTGGTCTTCGAACGGTAGTGATGTTTGAGGCCAACTTTGTTTTGCTTATTTTTCCTTTATTTATTCCAAAACATAATTAAATACCAAACTAATTAAATCATACTATTTTCATGTCATAGTCTGATTTCTGTTTATCCTATGTTGAAACTTGTTTATTTCGCTGAATTTATAAGTACTTGACAAATGATACCATGACTTTTAGTTATGAAAGATTAGATTTTGAATTTTGTAGTGCTATAAAAGCCCAACATGCTATCATAACATTTGCAATGGTGAGCAAAGCTCTTGCCACTGCCCAAAGGGCTTTCATTGAAGATGAAACTAGGGCCGAAAAAGCATATGTATTTATGTAATTAATCAAACATTAATATTCTCTAATTCTATATTATAATTTTATTTTTGAATATATTATTTATTAATTGATGTAATTAATATCATATTTTAACTATTTATAATTTATGTTAACAATTATACTAGATGAAAAGTGTAATACCAAGAATTTAGATAGGACTAAGAAAAATAATAATTATGAATTTTGAAAATTTTTGAGATAATTTTATTATGGAATGTGATACTCCGAAAATAAATTTAGTAAACGTAATATGTTAAGGTATGATTTATACCGATTATTGAATGGTGATTTAAGATTTAGTATGTGAGAATGGAGTAAATTATAAGTTGTTGTGGAGTGGTGAATAATTAAGTGGGGAATTGATTAAATGGATTAAAAGAAAAGTGGATAGCGTAAATGGTGGGGTTTGGGTGTGAGACGCTACGTCGTGGGAGCGGTCGACATACCAGTCAACCGAGATGTTGACTGGAGCTTCATGAATTGTGAAAAATTGGGTTTTTCTTCAATGACCATTTTTATTTCTCCTGAGAGTTTTCCTTTCCCTCTCCTAAAGCGATAAGAAGACTTTTTAGGTAGCAACATTCTGTGGGATCCCTTTCTCCAATGCTGATAGCTGTCCCTGGGCCATAGCCTCCCTTGGGAAGCTTTCTGTCTATAAAGTAATGACAGAAGTGTGCAGCAAGGGGGATTGTATATTACAGGGAAAGGGAGTGCATGAAGATATAAAGAGAGTGAGAAGAAGCACTCTATGCTTTGTGAATTCAGAGGGCAAGAGAGCGCTAGAGTGAGAGGAGAGAAAATGAAGGGTGAGAGAGAGAGAGAGAGTTGTTCCGATTATTAGCTTTGCAAAAAAATAAAAATAGAAAAGGGGGAAAGTGAGGGGTGGCGAGCTGCTGTTTTTTGGGTTGCCTAGAGTGGGTGCTGCTATTGAGTGAAGGTGAAGATTTGGCCGTGGGAAATCTCCAAGTAAGAAATGGGATGTAGTTGGCCAGTGGAAGCCCTACATCACGAGATTTGTTTGTTGTTGAACATTGTCTTGGATTACTTGTTGTGGAATGCTATTATGCTGCTGACCAATTTTAGTTAATGTTGATTATAGCCGAATGAAAAATTGATTAATGCAATATGATCTATTCAAGATTTGGCAATTGTTTAAATGTTGCCTCTGCTACTTATTGAGAAGAAATACTCTGTCATTTGTTATTGTCATTTTTCTGTGGGTGAGAAATTGGATAGTTTTTGTCATGCACGGTGTAATATTGCCTTGTGATTCATCATTTACTAAGAAACATTGGTTGTTGAAGAAAGATGTTACTCTGTGCTTTTGGTTTACTGACTTGAGTTAAATAACATTATGTAGAAATTTTTAGAGGATATTGTTGACTATATAGTGCTTGGTTTAATTATTGATATCTACTGTTATATGGTTCTATCTACCATGATTTATTGTTGATTGTGACTCTGTGATCATGTGGGCTGTGAGGGATTAAACGATGAGGATACAGGAAATGCCCTGTTGATTAATTATGAAATAATACTATATGGGAAAAATTAAAAAAGATAAAGAGTGGATTATTGGTAATCTGTTCTTTCTGGCTTGCTTGACCGTTAGGTGATGGATTGTTCTCTGGAGTTTATTGAATTATTCTCTGATAATAAGTGAATGATCTATTTAACAATCATTTATAATGTATTTCTTCCCTTATTTATTCTATATAAATTATTTATAAATGTTACGTGGTACAATGCAGCTGTTTAGATTAAGCCTTGAACTGTTATATCTCCGCGTTAGTTTCATGTTTCCTTTTAAATATTCTGTATATTACTGTGAATTGAATACAACACGACATACATGCATCATGTTTAGGGCTTCTGAAGTTGTTGACATATGCATGATAGGCATAATAAATTCAAATAGGCATGTAAGAGTTCAGGAGATTTGGCGACAGTCTATTATTAGTGATACCCTTAATAGATGTATCTCTTCCCATGTAGGGAGCGAATTGATGGTTAAGCCAGATGGACCATATGATGTATCATCTTCTATTGTACCAGAAATCCCCAACGCTTAGAAACAAAAGAGATTGGTGATGATCGTTGGTGGTGACACCCCTAATGAATATATCTCCTCATCGGAGTGATGGTTAGTCACATGATCATAGGATGTATCCTTTCTCTCGAGAAGAACAAAAAAGATAGGTTCTTTTCTGAGACATATTGCATGAGTACACATTGAGCATGAGCATGAACATTGCATTTCATCCTATTCCTTGCTGAGCATTAGACTAATTGTTTTATCCTGTGATATAGGTATGTACGAGAAACAGAAAAACAGGTCAATGACAGTTGATGTAAGATTTGCACGAGCGAATCTTGTGGCTGGCTAGACTAATGGATGTAAAAGAAAGGGTTTGAGAAGATTTTGTAAATGCATTTTAATTGAAAAAGGAAGAAGTTATTTATCATATTCTAAAAATGCTTTGTTTATTTATTTTGTTTTCTGTTTTGCTTTATAAAAATGTTTTCAGAAAAAATTTCTATTTATCGTTTCAAAGATACTTTAATAATGAAAAGCCTTGCGTTGTATTTATAAAAGAAAAGTTTAAAATTTTACACGTTTTCAAATATAAGAAAAACTAGGGCGTTACATTAAGTGACATGTGAGAGAGATTAAGTGACATGTGAGAGAGTACGATCAAATTATAAAATTAAAAAGAAAACTTAAGACCTAATAAATATATAATTAAGGGTAAATGACAAATTAACCATCGTGGTTTGCGATAAATGACGAGTCAACCACTATGGTATATTTTCTAACAAAATAACCACTGGCATATGGAAAAATGACAAATCCAACATCACAGTTACGTTCACCGTTAAGAAGCTGACATGGCGCCCAAATTCTGAAAATCAGAATGCCAGAGAACGCCCCGACGTTCTGGAAAAAATTTTTATCTCAAAATTAAGGGCTTAAACGATTGATTTTAGGATCGAAAAAAAGGGATGATTGAGGTTCATTAATTTAACCTTATTCATTTAGTCATTTAATGTATGAGATTTGAGGTGTTTGGTGTATTATAGAACATTTAGGATAAGCAATCTAGTTGGGACTTGGGAGACTGTTTTGTGGACAAATTGTCATATTTGTGCACAAAAAGTACGATGATTATGAATGGGTGAAGGCAAATGTCAGTCCATAACACATGTTTCTATGATTATGTTGGTGATTATTTGACTTTTACACGACCGCATATTAGCCACGGATGTCCACTTATCTACGGGCCCCATGCGTCCCTGATAGGAGTGAAAGGTCCGGATGGATGTCCGCCCACTCCCAAGAGGGATTTAAAACCTGACCATCCGCACCAATTATGGACGTCCGCCTACACCCAATCCAACTTCCATTATATCATCACACTCCCACAATGGCATCAATAAACCTCACCTTTCAAATATAAATATCACCTTCTACCAAAAATTATACATTACAAATTTATGAGATTGACCGATTTATTCTTCTGTGATCGTCAAATAACTTCCCCTTCCGTCCACCAAAAGCCCTTGCTTAACGCATTCATAAAAGGAGTTGTAGACAATATTCATTGCTCCATTATCATGCTATTAATCTATTAATTGCTTCATGTGCTTCACTCTCTAAGATTGGGTTTACAGGAGCTTTTCTAAGTAGGTAACAAATAATATACTATTTCTTTCTCAAAAAGGCTCTTCTGTTGATTCTGTTCGGTTTTAGACTTGAACAGCTTCCCTAGTTGGGTTCCATTTTCCCCACCTGGGTGCCAATTGCAAGAAGAAAACCCACTCTATAGTTTTCTACAATCATAGTTAACTCTGCAACAACAATTGACGTACCCCTCCCAGACCCCATCTCCTCCCTCAATTCATGCATTAATACTAGTTTAGTTCTCAGTAATGAAGGTAGCTCTTTCGTGACACTCTCCACTTGGCTTGTTGCACTCCATGCTCTATAATGGTCGCCCAATAACACTAGCTTTCCCTTTGAGAATCAGAAGAACAAGTCCATGCAAAATCATTCTACAAAAGGATGTTTTAAGCGATGCAAGTCCACGAAGAGAGACAGGCCGAGAGATCGTTAACTATAATAATACAGCGGAAGAGCCAAGCGAGAGACAACAAGGGGTTGACTCATCGTTTTTATGAAGATCACAGGAGGATGATGCAAAACAGCCAACATATGTTATTATACTAAATAGTTCTGAGATCACAAACCAAACCTTAAACCACCTGATGCTTTCATGAGCCACAGTCTTAATAAATCTTTATTCTCCTTCACTTCCAAGCCTTCACATCTTCGACAAGGTGTAGTCCATTGCATCCACAAGAAAATCTGCAGAGGAAACAAAAGCAAAAAAAGGTTTTAGCAGGGGGAATACCACTAGGATCATAAGCAAGTCTCTAGACCTCCTTGAAGCCTCACCCGCATCCTCCTTTGTGAAACACAAGGGTGGAGTGATTCTAAAAACATTCCCATAGCATCCTCCCTTTCCGATTAATACTCCCAAATCTGCAATGAAAATTCAGATTTCTGCGTAATTATGTATATCTGTTGACCAAGAAGGAAAATAATTCCGACCTTTCATATGGTCCATAATATGTATAGTTTCAGCTGGTGCAGGCGTTTTCTTTGCACAATCAGTGACGAGTTCAACTCCAAGCATCAATCCTCTTCCCCTCACATCTCCGATTACTGCAGATGCAACAATCAATTACAGTGAATTCTGGCTCCTATATATGCTTATTACTTTCTAATTTTTGTGACTGGTGCTTGCCATTTTTCATTTTTTTGTTCATCCCTTATTCCATTTACATATAAACAATCAAACTAGTGCATGAAAGTGTTCAAATGGAAAAATAATTACTTTCATATTTATCCTTGAGCGCAGCAAGTCTGTCTTTCAAATAACTTCCCACGACAAAAGCATTTTCTTGCAGCCTTTCTTTCTCTATGACCCGCAAAACAGCAAGTCCAGCTGCAGTACATACTGGGTTCCCTCCAAAGGTATTGAAATAACTGCGACGAGTCAAGACCTGTGCGATCTCAGGGGTAGTCACCACAGCACCAAGAGGAATGCCATTGCCAATGCCCTGTGAAAATCAAGGAAGAAATAAATGATAAACCATGAAGTAATGTCCATTAATATATTATGCAGGCATCAGAACAATGAACCTTTGCCATTGTGACTATGTCAGGCACAACGCCTTGTGACTCGAAACCCCAGAAGTGACTTCCAGTCCGAGCAAAACCAGATTGAACCTCGTCGGCAATGCAGAGACCTCCAGCTTTCTTTATGGTAGAATATACAGCAGGTAAGTAACCAGGAGCCAACTCAATAATACCTCCCACTCCCTGACATTCATAAGAACATCATTCAAAGCCATCTTCAAAAAATATGAACATGAAAAAACAGAGGCAATTTACCTGTATTGCTTCAGATATAAAAGCAGCCACTTGGCCTGAGGTTCCAAATTGAATGAGATCTTGAACATCTTTAGCATATTTCTCTCCATCTGCTCCAAAGACTCCTCTGTAAGGGTCTGGATTCACCGCATGATGAACTCCACTCTGTTATTAGAAGTTGATAACCTTGTCACTAGAGTACTATGAATATGTTCTAATAGATACAAACTATGTCTGTAAACACTAATGGAGTCTATCTACCACCAGACATGTCTGTTGTTTTGTACAAATTCCTACAGAAAGTATTTAATCACCAATTTTGGCATAATACCAGGCATATTCTTTCTGTAAGACAATGATCACTATCGATACAATCTTGGTATCAGACAAGCATGAAAGCAATTGCTAATTAGGCAGAATTGAGTGGTTGCAAGTTACGTAATGTGGGACTACCTTGGCCAAAAAATTAGGATGCGAATTAGCTCATGATTCACCAGTTATGGCAATTACAGCAAAGCAACTACTCAGTAAGGTACCATGAGCCAAATATACTTTCCACCCATGAAAAAGAGCATCTCTTGCTCCATGTTCGCACCACTCTTTCCATTCATTTTTTTTATATCACATCTACTGTCAGTTTGATCACTCCTACGAAATTTGGCGAGACTTCATTTTTCTCCCGTGCAGCTTCTATGCAAGTTTTCAGGCAGGGAAACCTTTTTTTTATTAGAAAACATTGGACAAAATCTAGAAAGGGAGTTTTTCTACCGAACCAGAGTTACAGTTACGGACTCCACCCAAAATTTAAAATTAAAAACTGAGAGAGGTATTGGTAAAGGCCAGATTCTTCTTAAATTAAAGAAGAAAACCATACCAAGCAACAATTCTAGAGAAAAAAAAACTCAAGTAATATTCGGTTCAAAGAACTATAAAATAAACTTTTGCTTCTTTTGAAAGAGACGAATGACTTTTTTCAATGTTTAAACTGACAGTTGGGCAAGTACACATGAGGCCATCAGCCAGTGAGTGACGAGATCAGCAAAAGCCAGGAACAATAAAATTACCTTTTCATGTGAAAGTTCATGCCCTTGCTAGCTCGGCCAACCTTTCCAATAAAGTTTTAACTATAAAAACAAGATATAATAATTAAAGGTACCTGAATGACATTAAATTTCCAATTACTTTGTGCTGTGGCCCCCATAGTGCCTGCAGCGTTTCCATGATAAGCGTTCCTAAGTGATATTACGTCCTGGCAACCCGTATACAATCTGGCGATCATCAATGCCAGCTCGTTCGCTTCAGTCCCAGAATTCGTAAAAAACACCACCTACACAAACGTTATGTGAGTTAATTCCATAATATTCAAAAATTGCTTTTTCATAGACCCATGAAATTGCTACCACTAATCATACAGTCCAAGTAAAAAAGTAAAAAAAAAATCACAATTTTCCACGTGCAGCTCGAGTATGAAACGGGACCCCACCTGGGCTGCCCATTCACGCAACAACAAAAAAGGACAATATTTGAAGATATTATTAAACAAATGTTTCGTTTTCAAT
This sequence comes from Begonia loranthoides, assembly GCA_022433065.1. Classification (NCBI taxonomy): domain Eukaryota; kingdom Viridiplantae; phylum Streptophyta; class Magnoliopsida; order Cucurbitales; family Begoniaceae; genus Begonia; species Begonia loranthoides. Next base: position 32,476,950 of record CM039468.1, on the reverse strand, counting down.
CAGAACTTTATAATTGATAATTAATAATACTTTCAATAAAAAACATGGGATATAACTATGCTCTGACACAGACAAGTGACTGTGTGACCCTACTTAGGTTATCACCAACCCATACAGAAAAGAAACAATTGAAAGCTCTTTAAAAGGGCGAATTGTAATAAATTATTTCGTAGTTATCAAGAAAAGATACTGAAAACTATGAACAAGATTGAATAATTCATTTTTCAGAACAATCGTGTCGAGAAGGGTAAGGGTAACCATTACAAATCAAAACTGTTCCACAATTCAGCTCCGAGAAAAAAGATAAATTTTAGCACTGAATATTTTGTGAAATAAAAGATAATGTACAAGAGGAACCTTAAGATCGGCGGGCAACTTGGCAGCCAGAGCTTCAGCAAAATCAGCGATGGGATGGTTCAGATAGAGAACGGTGGAGTGTTGCAAGCTCTTGGTTTGGGTGACAATCGCATCAACCACTTCAGGATGACAGTGCCCGCAGCACACCGTAGCAATCCCACCGAAAGCGTCCAGATATCTACGGCCGTTCTCGTCAAACAAATACTGCTTCTTTCCATGTACCAAGTTCAGCTGTAAGATTAAAGCCAAAGAAAGCCCATTAGTGATCAGACGGTTCAAAAGCAGCCTAAGATTGAAAGTGATCGTGATGATGCAAATCTCATTTATGGGTGGATGACGGAAATATTAAATGAGGAAACCAAATCGATTTTGAAAAGGAAACAATCCTGAATAACAATTGCAAATTCGATGCCAAAGACATCGATTGTTCAGTAGCATTAAATCGCAATCAATTATGAAAAAAAAAAAACAAGGAAAAAAACAATGAATTGTTATCAGGAAGGCATGGAACGTACAATTCAAAACATCCAAAGTCACTAGAAGAGGGAGCGTCTCACCGGATTCTTGTAAAAGAAAAGCATGGAAGGGCTGAGAAACTCCTTCCGCTTAGCCAAGATGTCATCGGCGGAGGGACCAGTGTAAGGCGGAGGGGAGTAATCAAAGGATGGTAATTTGGCAGTAAATACGTCATGGTTCGATTCAAATACCTCATTCTCGGCAATCTGAGAGAAGAAGCATGGCCAAGGCAGATTATTCCGTTCCGACAACAATCTCCTCGCCGTAAATCTCTGCATTTCCTTGCGTTTTGAATTTCGAGGGAAGAACAGAAACAAAGAAAGGAAGGAGTTGGGTATATCCAACGAGGGGGTTTAGAAAGAGGCCAAATTGAAAGCTTTTTTAT